>OU015491.1:233455983-233480983 GCA_907164885.2 Dolomedes plantarius | reverse complement strand
ACGATTCGTAACCGTGGCTCCGAGATGAATAATAGTCAAGGGAAGTAAAGACGTATTTCACGGACCGAGAGAGGCAATTGAAGCTGAACTTGCGCAACACACCTTCTCCATTCACTCTTGAATGCATAAAATATTAACTGCTCGCACAGCGCACGTCCATCAAACACAATGTGAACATTTTAGAATTTGGAAAGGAAGACTGTTCCCATTTTATCTTTGCTTGAAATTATTTAGAAATATAAACAAAAGACGACGATCCATTTAGAAAATTTATCGGGTGATCCATTGAATAAATACTTTACTCGAAAATTGTCACCCACTTCCAGTTGCGTATCTTGGCTATATCCTTACCTACGTAAATATAGGGTGTAAAGATGTTAGCAAAAATATTATTTTCTATAAATTGTTGTGTCAGTGAGACATCAAAGCTTCGAACCTTTAGGAAAGAACATCTGGTGACACGATGGCCTAGAGCATAGATTCTTAAACTGTGGTCCGCGGACCCCTGGGGGTCCGCGTAGCCATTACCGGGGATCCGCGAAACAATTTTGACATTAACAATCTATACTTGAACAAGATATTCTCGTGGAATTATCCTGCGATACGTCTTTGAAACTGCAATTCAACAAAACTGAACTCACAAACTTTTGGTTATTTCTCAGATATGATTACCCTGCACTTGCAAATGAAGCCCTCCAACATTTGATTCCGTTCTGCACAACATATTTATGTATACAGGCATTTTTGGTACTGTTATATATATGACATCAAAGTATAGAAACAAACTCAATGTAGAAGCGGACCTCAGAACAAAACTTTCGAACATAGAGCCTGACATTGCGGTTCTGGTTTCAAGAGAACCACTGCACCCATCTCATTAAGTACAAATCCTTTACAGAAAGCATATTATAATAAGATAGATCTATTTTGACCAATATTTGACCAAGAAATGTTTGTACGAGTTTAATGTATTATGATTTGTAACTTTTAAAATTCTTTTTACTACTGTTTTTATTCATTTTATGTTTTTTATTCTATGTCCTAATAAAAATGTTCGTCTCTATAAATGCGCAAGACCATTTATTAAAATAACCTGCGATACATTTTTACCAATATTTATTATAACGTAGTGCCTATGAGATTATTGAGCCAGAAAATAAGTCTCAAAAGCGACTTAAAATGCCTAGAGTTGGGATGGGGCCGCAAAAAGAAATGTTGTTCAAGAGGGGGTCCTCGGACAGTGATGTAGTGAGCATAACTGGCGCCCGGGCCACGATACCTTTTTCACCCCCCCCCCCAGAAAAACATGTAGTGATATTATATATAGAATTAGGGAAAAGGACCATTTGGCGCCCCTCTACGAGTGGCGCCCGGGGCATGATAGACCCCCTTGCCCCCCTCTCGCTACGCCACTGTCCTCGGACTACATAAGTTTAAGAACCCCTGGCCTAGAGGGTGTGGTTCTATATAACACCACTCTGACAATGTTCGAATGGACGGCTCTGGCAATTCGTTCCAAATTAAAACATGTGGATGGTAAAGATTGACATAGGCGATAGAGGAGGTAAATGAATATTTTGAATCAAGTGTTAACCGAAATGAATTTTTCTTGCAAACTTATGTATCGCACAAGGAAGAGTGTTCAAACGCATTGGGGTCTTTTCCCCGATTACTACATTGCACTGGTGGGAATTAAGTTCCGTATTTTATGATGCAATCAATGGCCCCAAGATCTTGCGAAATTTGGACCGGTGTTCCATACCGTACACGCTTAGAGCGACACAGTTGTAAACAAAGCAGGAGTCGGAACAGAATGCATATCCCTTACAAAAGAACCTGCTGCATATTCACAACACCCTCTACAAGAAAAGGAGAGAAACAAATGTCCAATTAGGGTGAGAGACAAAGCGGAACACTCCGCAGAGAGACTAGTAACCCTTTTTTCTTATTTCTCTTTTTTATTTTCCACGATCGTCGTGAAGAGTCCCTCGACCTTGTTTCGGAAATCGGCTTTGCCGAATGACGTTTATATGACGGCACTGTCTTTCCTCTTCGGCATATCTCGATGGAAATGCTCAGAATTATTTAAAAGAATAATAACTAAGGTGTGACATTATTATTGATTATCAGGAAGCAGTTTTAGAAGACAATCACATTGCTATAGAATATTAAGAGTAATATTATAAAAAAATTAGGCTCATCTTAAATTAGTGAGAAAGTATTTTAAGCAGATTTCACTAAATTACTTCTCGATATTCTTTTTTAATGATTTATTGTGCTGCCATTTTCCTAGACCTTTGCTACATTAATTTACATTATGAAGGAATATTTCAAGCAGGTATTTTTGTGAAGTATTTTCTGTTGATGTTTACTGCACTGTTAAAGGTTATTTAATTGGTGTTTTGTCGTCGCCTAGGCCTGTTTAAAAAAATTCCACCTTGCCGATTCTGATAGATTGAGACGTCGTAGAGAACTGTTTTAGTGATGTTTCGACTGGACTCACCATTTCTCTTTTTATGTTTATCGGTGCTGATGCATACATTAATATGTAATGGAATTCGGTAATGTTTTGTCATCACTTAAAAGTATGAAAAGAGCTCTCACGTCAATTTGAATCAGAGTTGCACTCGCTGTGTGGCCTTCCAGTGAAAACGCATGTTATAAATAAAAAAATTACGAACATAATTTTTAGATTTATAATATTACGAAAGGAATATATAAACAACTAGCTGAAAACCCGCGCTTCTCTACGGAGTACATTCAAATTAAATACAACAGTCAATGTATGCAATTAATGCCCAAAAAAATATATATATATATATATATTTATAATAAATGCGACGATCAATGTATACAATTGATGTAAAAATAAATAAATAAATAAATAAATAAATAAATAAATAAATATATATATATATATATATATATATATATATATATATATATATATATATATATATATATATATATATATATATATATATAACAGTTCCGTAACTGACTCATTCATTCATTCATTCATTCATTCATTCACTGACTGACTGACATACAACGCACAGACCAAACCGCTGGACCTAAAGGGCTGAAATTTTGCATGGCGATTCTTCTAATAGTGTAGGGGTGCACTAAGAAAGATTTTTCAAAAATTCTTCTTAGATTTTTTTAAATTAAATTTTTAAGCTGTTTTTTAAACTTTTTTTACGTTTGCATGTAAAATAATACATTGAGGGTTATAAAATTTATATCACGAGAAAGATCATAAAATTTCCTTCAAAATGAAATTTTTTTCGAATTTTTACCTCCATTTCCTGATTTTTGGTGAATTTTTAAAGATTAATTTTTAGAATTTAATTTATTAAATGCGGATCACGTGATTTCTTTTTCTGGTACTTTAAATAAATTTATCGTCACGTGCAAAAAAAAAAGACAAAAAAATATTTTTTTCTTGCTAATGCGGCAGACGATTGGACTTTATTTTGTCTATAAAAATATCCCTTACGATTTTTTTATAAATATGTTTTTTTTACATCAATTGTATACATTGATCGTCGTATTTATTATAAATATATATATATATATATTTTTTTAATTAATTGCATACATTGACCGTTGTATTTAATTTCAATGTACTCCGTAGCGAAGCGCGGGTTTTCAGCTAGTATATATATATATATATAAATCGTAAGGGATATTTATTTTTTTGGGATAATAATATCCAATCGTCTGCTGCATTAGAAAGAAAAAAAAAATTTTTTGTCTATTTAGTTGTTATGCACGTGACGATAAATTTATTTAAAGTACCAGAAAAAGAAATCACGTGATCGGCATTTAATAAATTAAATTCTAAAAATTAATCTTTAAAAATTCCACAAAAATCAGAAAATGGAGGTAAAGATTCGAAAAAGATTTCATTTTAAAGAAATTTTTATGATCTTTCTCGCGATATAAATTTTATAAACCTCAAATTATTATTTTAAATGCAAACTTAAAAAAAGTTACAAAAACAGCTTAAAAATTTAATTTTAAAAAATCTAAGAAGAATTTTTATGATCTTTCTCGCGATATAAATTTTATAACCCTCAAATTATTATTTTAAATGCAAACTTAAAAAAAATTACAAAAACAGCTTAAAAATTTAATTTTAAAAAATCTAAGAAGAATTTTTCAAAAATCTTTCTTAGTGCACCCCTACACCATAAGAAGAATCGCCATGCAAAATTTCAGCCCTCTAGGTCCAGCGGTTTGGTCTGTGAGTCAGTGAGTCAGTTACGGAACTGTTTTATATCTATAGATGAATATTAATATTTATGTAATTTTTAAAATGAATCGGTATTTTATTTTTTGTTAGATAAAATATTTTTGGCTTTTTCCCCTATTTTCCCCCATATCGTAATCATCCCATTTCGAGATGTGATCTAGTTCTCTCCACAGTACCTTCTGAGCTAGTTGAGGACACACTTTCTCGGGACAGAGCCCAAAATTTCGTTCATTCTCATGGATGAAATGTAGAGCAAGAGGTTTTCCCCGTCCGAACACACATCGCCTCGGGAAAACTGCGCGAAAAGTGAGGTGTTATTGATGTGGTTGGTGTTCGTTGAATGAATGCACAAGCGAGGCTGTTTACTCTCGTTCAATTCAAACACCTGCGCTTTCATTTCTTTATAGAAAAAGACCTTGTTTTCATTGCATTCAACATGCTGGTAAATGCAAAAAACGAATCCCACAGCGAATTTTTTTTTTTAATTTTGTATGGGTTTGACGTTTCTGATATTTTGAGGGAATCTTTTGATGTTTTGAAAAGAGAGGGAAAAGGCGGAATCTTAGCAATCCCCGACGTATGTTTCGATGTTGGTAATGAAACACGGATCACTGCAGCGACAAAATTCAGATATCAGTTTATGTGTAGTTTGCATTCAGTTGTAAAAGCAAAATAGAAGCCCGCAGATTTCCAAAGACAAAGTTCCTGATTTCGAATGTACTTGAGATTTAACAGTATATTGATTTTAATGGTTGCGTTTTCATAACTTTGCTACTCATTATTTTATAAGCAAATTTACGTACGTATAATTAATGTTCATTATCGATATTCATATTTTTACTATTTAAAAATATGAAGTAATTATATATAGTACACACGTTATCTATAGAAAATCAAAGACTTTGTACAATACACGCAGACAGTGGCGCACCAAGGATTTTTTCTTGAGGGGGGGGGGGCGAGATGAACGGATAAAATATTTATAATGCATGGGGGGGGGACGAGATGAACGGATAAAAATATTTATAATGCAAAATCAATATTCAAAATGAAATTTCTATTTCTTTGGGGAGGCAGGGCCCCCTTGGCTCCCCCTCGGTGCGCCACTGCACGCAGAGGGGTTGCGTTGAGCAACCTCTGACCGAAATATCTTCGGACGACCAAACAATTATTATTTGGTTTTGGATCGGGGTAGTATCAGTCTAGTGTAGATTTTACAAAGCGAATTGAAGGATGAATCCATTTACATGAGTCCATGAGTACGTGTATATGAAGTCACCGAGGATGTAAGCATCAAGAACATACACAGTGCTCGCCCCAATGACTGGATTGCCGTGGCTTTACATACGAATGAGACATTAACACAAACTGGACACTGCAGACAAGACTTTCAAAATATTCTAATTGCAGTTGTAGCTGATTGAAATGGAATTCCCTTAGTACACTTGTTTGCCATCAAGACAGTAATCAGTTGCTTTTAAAAGGGGGAATCTCCCCCCCCCCCCCCCTCATAGAAGGACTTTCCGGTCTAAAGTGCCCATAAACACGAAGGTATTTATAGGCATTCGTCGAGATTCGAAACGAGACCTAAATTCACTTAAATGTTGCCATTCCAACATTTTTCCTTATTAATTAAAAATGTTAATTTGTTCTGAAGGATATTTTATTTCCTAAAGTTTTCTTATTCTCCACATCTATAAACATACTTTAAGCTAAATCGCACAGGTCCATATAAACAGGATCCATTACTTAGCTAATTATGAAATTATTTACTGATCTGAGTTTAAAACCCGTTCGGCCAAGAATTTATTCGTACTAATTTGTTAAAAACACCAGTATTCAAACCCATTTCTCGGCACTTATAGGCATTTAGTTTTTCATTTTGATTTCTTTTCTTGAGTTTTAAAAACTGATGCAAGGAGAATTGATTTTCTTCAAAGATTTTCTAGGAAGGTGTGCCTGATGAGGGATTTTTGTTTTGCTTTTTTGAAGTGAACCTTTTACGAAATGAACCTTTAGGTAATAGAGATTGAACCTAAATCCGCCGATGTCTAAGCACTGACAGTCACCTTTCAAGAAAGGTAAATGCAGGCATAATCTTCTATGACATTCCATTTTCTTCCGATATTGTCCTTTGAAACAATGGGTCGTTCGCCATTTGGAAATGCAAATTTTCGCACCCACGTTCGAAATTCGCCTACAATTAAATCGTAAAATCATTGTGTGTGACGGTTTTCTCGCCTCTTCGCCAGATTTATTGGCTTTAGATTTGAGTGAGACATATCGGTACTCGAATTACATTCAGAAATCCGATCAATTCAGAAAGACGAAGGTATAAACATTCTTGTTGGGATGTCTGGCGGATGTGTCACACCTAAAGGAAAGAATTGTTTTCCAGAAATCTGCTGGAAGATTTACTTTGACAAGCAGAGTCGAGTCGTTTCACAGAACAAGGACACCAGCTTTTATGCTTCTTTAAGAAATTCCAGGGCCTTTTTATCGCATGGGCAAATCGGGACTTTGCCCAGGGCCCCCTGATGCTAGGGGGCCCAAAACCCCCTTGGTGTATGCACCTAGTACTTCTAATAGCATGTATAGCTCATGGATAGTTCTTATTTTTATAAATGTTCGTAAGGGGAGGGGGACAAATAGCATCTGCCCAGGGGCCCTAGCGTTCTTAATCAGGCCCTGAGAAATTCCAAATCATAATGGGAAGTATTACTTAAAAGCTTTACGAATTTTAGGTGTCGTATAAAGATGTATAAGTTTTAAATAACTTGCATCTGTAAATACGTAGTACAGGTTTGAAAAATAGATATATCAGTTTTAGATCGTTTATAAGAGTATTTGTCAACAAACTCTAAAATGGATTCATCTGCTGTGACTTACTGGGACTAACTGATTATTTGAACTCGCTCGGACTAAATTGGATTCGGAGTAATCCAAAAGTTTAAATAACCAAGTTTCTGTTAAAAATAGACCACTTTTAAGAATTTTTAAGACAAAAAAATTATTATGCTACATTTTACATAAGTTAAAAAAGTACGCAAAAATTGCAAAGCATTATTTAAATTTCTAATAAATTCCTTGACAGAAAATAGAGTCGAGATGTCTGTTCTTCCCAATACGATTTTTAACAGCTGTCCAAGTATTTAGCAACTGGACAGTATTATACAACAAGGAACTAACCAACAATGAATTTTAATAAAGCATTCAACCAAACATTACCGTTCTTGATGGTGAGTTCTCTTGGCCTGGAATAATCAGATTTTTTCTTCTTCTCCCAGATAGCTAAACAAGCAATGCCCCCCCCCCTCTTCAGCTATTCAATTCAACTCGTTCCGGTTGTCGACATCGTACCGAGCACGATAAAGAACCTGGTGTTACAGCAGTCACCGCTTTAACATTAATAATTGCAAGATAAAAAGAACTTTTTATATACAATGTTTTGAAATTTTCTGTTGAATCATATAAACTTGACAATTCTATGTATTAATAAATACATTTTTAAAATTTTTTGGATGAATTATCCCATCCAGTTGAAAGAAAATGAAGTTAATTGGAAGTTAACTTGCGTTTAACTTTTCGTTCCCGTTCCGGGCGATAGGTGGCTGCACTAGTCTACGAAACAAAATGAACTGAAAATGCATTCAATTCTGCTTAAGGATAGCTAAAAATATTAAAAGAATGCATTGTCGTCGTGTTCTGGGCTATTCTAAAAGTTTCAAATGTCTAGCTAGTCGGGAGGTTAGTTAAAAATCGATTGCAAGATTTGTACTGGACAAACACACACAAGAAAGCGAGTTAATAAAAACATAGTAAAAACATGGTAACTAGTTCCTCATTATCGAAGAGATGGCGATCTGGATCATCGCTTTGCATATCACCGCTAATGTCCTATTGGAAAATGTCCAAGAACTGACTGAGGATATCGCGGGTGAGTTAACTGCACCGAGAGTATCGATGACTCGAGATTGGATAATCGAACTCACACATTCAATAGCAATCCCTGATAAATTAATAATATCCTCGATGATTAATAAATCAGTTTGACAAAGACGCTTGAAACTTAGTTCCAAAACATTTAGCTCAAAATCGGTCATTTCTTACAACAAGGATTTTACGTAAGATTTGTATAATCGAACTTACACTGTGCAACAAAAGTCATATCCCTCATAAATTAACCAATTAAACAATTCATCAATTAAACTATCCCTGATAAATTAATAATAACCTTGGTAATTAATAAATCAATATGACAAAGACGCTTCCAACTTTTAGTTCCAAATCAAAACTTTCTTACCTCAACTCAGTAAATCCTATAAAGTAACTGCTTGTAGAACAAAGCAAAAGCAGACATTGTACGAACCAATCAAGAGTTCCTTCTCCATCATTTTTCATTTTTTTTTTATAATGCTGACAAAAGCGAGCATCACAGTTATTTTGTTCTTTAAAAACGTTTTCCCCCGGTTTTGTAAACTATTTTTTTTAACTATTATTATTTCCCTCAAAAAACATTTCCTTGATTTCTGTTTCTCCTAAAAAAAAATGAAGACTTTTGAATGAAAGAAATTTTCATTCTCCAGATAATGGATACCGTGAATCAGATTTAAGAAAAAGTATACCGAATCAACAAATGAGCATAAAACGAAATACCCCTGGGTAACTACGGCGTAAGGTAGTGACAAATGGGAGGAAACGTAACGCCTGAGGACGATATCTTTTTTAAACTACTTTGAGAAAGTGAGGACGGCTCAACCGATGACTATTCACGTCTTTGAGTCACAGCGTAGTTTGGGATTCTAACGTGATTGATATGCATTTGTTTTTCGGGAGGCAATCATGCAAGGAGTTACCTACTTTCAATTAGCTAACATCATATCATGTTGACTCAATTGAGGAAAGCAAGCAAAAACAGAGGAAATAGCTGATAAAATTCCGAATACATACACACACACACAAACACAAACAAACACACACACACACACACACACACACACACATATATATATATATATATATACATACATACATACATACATACATACATACATACATATATATATACATACATACATACATATATATATATACATACATACATACATACATAGATATATATATACATACATACATACATACATACATACATATATATATATATATATATATATATATATATATATATACACTGAAGTGCCACTGAATTAGGGATAGCAAAACCTATGCAAATTGTGTAGCGCTGCGCATCATGTATGCGCAAGTGAGGGCGCTGTGGTAACTGCATATATAGCGCGTACTGTTGTTGTTCTGAATTAGTTGTTGGAATTGCCAGTATGGGTAAACTGCCTGATTTAGACGCCTTCGATCACGGACAAATCGTAGGTGCGCGACGCATGGGCCATTCAATTTCAGAAATCTTCAGACAGCTAGGATTTTCAAGGTCGACAGTGTCAAGAGTATACCAAGAATACATGGATGGTGGAAAAAAAAACTAGCGATCGGGCAAACTGCAAAGGACAATTAGCCTTGACAGTGCGTGGTGAGAGACGGCTCAGGCATATTGTACGTAGCCAGCGAAGCCAAACATTAGCTCAAATTACCACCCAGTTTAATGACGGTGCCAGTCGTACAGTCAGTAAACGGACTGTGCAACGCTCGCTCCACCGTATGGGTTTCGGGAGTCGTCGACCTACGAGAGTACCATTGCTCTATACTCGCCATCGGGCTGCACGTCTTGCCTGGGCAAGAGAGCACAGAGACTGGAGTGTAGAGGACTGGAAACGAGTAGCATGGAGTGATGAATCTCGATTCCGACTACTTAACGCCGAAGGGAGGCTGAGAATATGGCGTCAGGCTCATGAAGCGATGGATCCTGCATGCCTGGCTGGAACTGTACAACGGCATGGTGGCTCAATCATGGTCTGGGGTGTTTTTTCGTGGCACAGTTTGGGATCTTTGGTGCATGTACCAGCCTCCCTCAATGCAATTCGGTACGTAGAGTTGCTGGGTGATCACCTCCATCCGTTTATGCTGTTCTGTTATCCGCACGGTAATGGAGTTTTCCAGTAAGACAACTGTACCTCTTACAAGTCCCGGTTGGCTACTGGCTGGTTGGATGAGCATTCCTCTGACTTCTCTGTCATGAATTAGCCACCTAGAAGCCCAGACTTAAATCCTATTGAGCATCTTTGGGATGTTTTGGAACACGGCGTGAAAGGCCATCACACAGCACCAAAGAACCTTACTAAATTATGGACAGCTTTAGCCAATATTTGGCAAGCCATTCCCGTGGAACGTTTCCAGAAACTTGTTGAATCTATGCCTCGTCGTGTGGCAGCCGTTATCAAGGCCAGAGGAGGCCCAACTCGTTACTAGGTAGGTATCCCTAATTCAGTGGCACTTCAGTGTATATATATATATATATATATATATATATATATAAAGTGCCGTATCTAGCTATTGTGCCCTGGGGAAGAATTTGTATTTGGGCCTCTTAATTATGTTTGGGAAAATAATCAAACAAATATAGCATTTTGGGCCCCCCTCCCAAGTGGACCCTGGGTAGGTGCCCCTGTTGCACCTGCCTAGTTACGGCACTGTATATATCATAATGTCCTGAATGGTCATCTCTTGAAGAAAAGCATACATCATGGCCGAAATAAATCATGTCTGTATTATGATATATTTGATACAGGAAATGTGTATACACGTCAAGAGCATTTATTTATTTATCTTTTGACATTTCATTTACTTCTTTTAGGTACTGTAATTCTAAGAAGTCCCACATTTAAAAATACAAGTCTTATAACTGTACATCGATATTCGAATAACGATATCCTAATTGGGTCTTGAAAATGTTTTACTTTATTAGAAGTCATCAAATTCATTGGGTCGGAAATAGACATAATTATTAGATTTGTCACTGAAAATCTCAAATTAAACCTTTTGAGAAACACTAAGCAATATTTTTTATCGAAAGGTTATGATGTATTTTAAAGAAGGTTACAATCTTCAACTGCAACAGTGACAATTACAATTTTCCTGGAAATTTTTTTTATAAAAAAACTGTAATATTTTAAACTGCTGTTTGCTGTAGGAGTATCATAACTACTTCCAATTATAATTATCATTTCCTACACCATAAAATGAAAAAAATTCTAAATTAAAAGTTACAAAAAAAAAAAACATCGTTTTATATAAATTTTTTTTTTTTTTTTATAATGTTTTAAGGGTACAAGGCGCCTTTAACCTCGTTTTTTTTTTATTTTTTCAATATATTACTGTTATATACAAAATGAGAATAATTAATATCCTTTCCTACTACGTTGAAGTTAATTAGAATTCACAAATAAATATTTTGTGGAAGAATAAGACTTGTTTATCAAAAAATTCTTCAAAAATGCTAGAATTTTTCAAAATGCTCCATGCGCATAACTTTTCTTCTGTTTTCTTCCAAATTTCCCAGGATTGTTAATTGAAGTGTTTTCCACGAACCTGTGCATCATCATTTGAAACCACAAATATTTATTTAATTTATAGACCATGAAATAAAGCGAAAACATGCGAAAAAATAAAGAAAACAAAAGGCAGATTTAAAAATAATTATTTTTGGCTTTTGAGATATACAAAAAAAAAATCATTGCACAGTTATGTTTATATATGTTCGGTAAACTTATATTAAAAAAATTAAGATATGATGATTTAATTGGTTAATCATCCTTAATTGATTTGGAATGCACATAGAGAATTTTGAAAAATGCTAGAAAATTTTTAAATTTTTTTTGAAAACCAGTCAATATTCGGCCAAAAAATCCTTATTTTGAATTCTAAGGGTCTTCAATGTAATAAAATAGGATACAAATTATTATCTTTTTGGATATAAAGTTGAAAATTGAAAATTTAAAAATTCGAGGTTGAAGGTCCCTTGTTCCCTTAAGGGAGTATTCTCGTGGGGATTTCTATTATACAATGCAGCCCAACCTTCAGATTAAAGAAAAATTGAAAGCACGCAGTCCTATTCAAATGAGATTCTTTTGCTAGAACTGCGTAGGACAAAAAACAGCACATCAAGTCCCGAAGACTATGGGCGATGAAGGTGTGGCTTTAAATTAGCACCACAAGGGTCGGAGTCCGACTTGGCCAAAGGACCAGTCCCGACATTTTGAACAGAGTCAAGGGACGAGACCGGAACACTTGACCCCACACCTCCAGAGGTCATTTTGAGAACTTGGAGGACATTGCTGCCACGACAGATTTTACGTGCACCAGCCGCCATTAGTGTACACGGCAGTGTATTTTGTCAGCGACGAGCCTCGAACCAGTGACTCTCAGACTCTACACTAGCCAACTGGGCCACTGATCCCCGAAATGGGTTCTAAATGGGTTGAATTGCAAAATTCTGTTGAAAAGTATCACCCTGACAAAGCTCAAGCAAGACGAAATGTGGACATGTAGGCAGACGCAAGTTTCTCTAGCATAGTGGCACTCCCTCAGTGTGAGTCTACAACAGGGATCGGACTCCACTATCCCCATTCTCTGTACAGGTTGAGTGAAGATCACTTTATCTAATTGTTTTAAACTATGTCTGTCGAATTTAAAGATTTTGTATTTTAAAAATATCCATCCATTTCTAAATTTCCCAGTAAAATGGGAAATTTCTGGTTTTCAGGAACAAAGTCATTCGGTTTACATTACTTATTATGGGAAAAAATGCATTCGATACTCATCGTGCCTTCTGGAACCAAATAGCGATGAGTACCGATATGTATATATATATATATATATATATATATGTGTGTGTGTGTGTGTGTGTGTGTGTGTATGTGTGTGTGAGATTTGATGAGAAACCCCTGGACGCATACATCCCTCTCCAACACGCGTCGCCAGAGGAGAAACACCAGTGATGTAGATGATGACGTCACGCATTGGCAAACGCGAGAAGAGAACCTAGATTAGATTCGAACAGGAGCCCTCGACTGTTGGCGCGTAAATGCTGATGTTAACGAAGTGTTATGTTCTTTAAATGTTTACGTGTAATTGTCCTTAATGTCTTATTAAACGCGTGTCTGTCAAGTTCGACTCTTCATTAGAAGTTTCAGGCAGTGTGGTTCTTTACTTACACACACACACACACACACACACACACACACACACACACACACACATATATATATACTAGCATTATTGCCCGGCGTTGCTCGGGTAGATATATAGATATAAAATTTTTCATGCATTCCATCAAAAAAATACTGGGCTGCACCCCCCCCCCCCCGCAAAATAAACACTTCGCCCTGCCGCCCCCCCCCCCCAGTCAACCCCAGACCAACTCTCAAACCACCCCTCAGAACAAACCTCTTTTCCCCCGCGTATCGAATTAGACTGGTTGTGGTAAAGGGGCTGTATCCACATTTAAGAGTTCCGCTTAGGGTTACAAAAATCATTAAAAAATTAATTAAAAAAAAACTAATTGAGCCCCAAATTTCGTTTTTCCTGATTTAAGTTTCTTGAGTCCTAAACATTAACTGTGCCGAATTTGGTCCCGGTGGGTGAAACAGTCTATGATTCTATAGCGGACAAACAAACAGACAAGCTCTTTTATATATATAGAAGATAAGCACACTACCCCTCATGATGCCTTTCTAATACCAAAACTGTGAACTAAAATTGACCGTGTTTAGACAATCCATATTTTAACTAAACGGATTTCGGTATGAGGCCTATTCACATTGCGTGCGTTACGTTACTAGGTCGGCTCCGAAATTGTGATTGGTTTGACATATCACTAGGTAAATTACTCGGGCTTTGATCGGTTGAAATTTTCAACGCAGGCCGCTAAGGAGAATTTCACACGACAATTTCTCGTCCAGATGTCGGCGGAAGTGGCCGTTTTGTAACGCACCTTTTTCGACACCCATCCGTGACGGGGCGGTGAAGGCTATCTTGCAAAAAAACCGATGTTAGCGATAGAGAGGATGCAATCTTTGGATTAGCCGACAACCGGCGACACCGAAACCCGTGGGGTCATTTTCGTCCGTTCCCATTGTCGGTCTCCGACATCGGGCCATTGTTCGCGCCGGAATGGCGGTGCTTTGTACTGTCGCTTTCACTGCTCGAGTTTTTGTACTTCGGATTGGGGTTGAATACGCCTTCGTGTTTCAAAAAATTTATAATCTTAAGGATTGGCCGAACTGGGCCGTAACACATCATCATAAATTATCTTTTTTTTTTTTTTTTTTTTAGGGTCACTATAACATTTACCGTACCAAATGACAGTTTAAAATAAAATTTTCGTTTGAAAGCATAACAATTTCACACTTAGCAAACTACAGTGTAAAGTAATACATACACACACAAACAAACAAACAAACGAATGAATATATATATATATATGTGTGTGTGTAAAGAATTAATTAGGAAAAGAAAATAATTAAGTTAAAATTTAAAGGGAGGCTTCAGGGTAATTTATTTCGTGGCGCCGAACGCCACTATTTTCACAGAGCATAGAACGAGCTCGCCGTGTTTTTTAGGGAATTTCCCCGTTTCATTAGATGTAACCTTGACTCTCGTCTGTGGTCGAGCGAATGAATCTATTTTTAGAGCAAGCACGGGCTTGCGAGGAGTGAAACTATTACGTAATTACAGAGATGGAACATTCCATAGACATCACAGAGCATGCGCGAAAGTTTTGCGCCTAAGTTTTAACAAAGGGTTAATTGGCAGATCGTCTTTAGATTTCGAATTGAGCGGAGCGCGTGTCACGAGGTGAGAGATCGAAACAATGGCTCGGATTGAACCAGGTTAATTAATAGTATTTTAAATAAAGGATTTAGATGTAAACTAATTGTATTTAATTCCGCAGGCCTGCAATTTATTCACTGCATAGATTTAGAATAATATTAGCGGGAACGAGTTTAGATGGAGTACGAGAATTTAAGCTCGTTATATATATATATATATATATATATATGCCCCTCTTACATACATATATATAATGCATTTCGCAGGGGCTAGAGCATAATAACGCTGTCATACTTTAAATAATAAATTGGAGGGGTACTATAATCACTCGCCTCTGCCTTAACGAATATTCCGTGTCTTGTAAAAGAATCTAAACCCTGAATGTCGGCCATCCCTGTCTCGCACATTGACAGGCAGTATTGAGAGAACAATTTAAGGCCAAAAACCGGTGCACGCTAGGTGCCTGAATGTGTGACAATTCCCGGATGTAAGCTCACAGCACAGAGAAGTTTCCACAACCCATTGTCGTCGGAAAAGATCAATTAATTAAGTAGGAAAACTATGTCCTCCAGCAGACCTGAAAGCAAGACCCACAAAAGGTTTTGTGTGTGCTTTCTTTTTTTTTTGGGGGGGAAAGGGGAGAGTCGTAGTATAACTTATATATATACACTGAAGTGCCACTGAATTAGGGATACCTACCTAGTAACGAGTTGGGCCTCCTCTGGTCTTGATAATGGCTGCACACGACGAGGCATAGATTCAACAAGTTTCTGGAATCGTTCCAAGGGAATGGCTTGCCAAATATTGGCTAAAGCTGTCCATAATTCAGTAAGGTTCTTTGGTGCTGTGTGATGGCCTTTCACGCCTTGTTCCAAAACATCCCAAAGATGCTCAATAGGATTTAAGTCTGGGCTTCTAGGTGGCCAATTTATGACAGAGAAGTCAGAGGAATGCTCATCCAACCAGCCAGTAGCCAACCGGGACTTGTGAGAGGTACAGTTGTCTTTCTGGAAAACTCCATTACGTTGCGGATAACAGAACAGCATAAACGGATGGAGGTGATCACCCAGCAACTCTACGTACCGAATTGCATTGAGGGAGGTTGGTACACGCACCAAAGATCCCAAACTGTGCCACGAAAAAACACCCCTGACCATGATTGAGCCACCATGCCCTTGTACAGTTCCAGCCAGGCATGCAGGATCCATGGCTTCATGATCCTGACGCCATATTCATAGCCTTCCGTCGGCGTTAAGTAGTCGGAATCGAGACTCATCACTCCATGCTACTCGTTTCCAGTCCTCTATACTCCAGTATCTGAGCTCTCTTGCCCAGGCAAGACGTGCAGCCCAATGGCGAGTATAGAGCAATGGTACTCTCGTAGGTCGACGGCTCCCGAAACCCATACGGTGAAGCGAGCGTTGCACAGTCCGTTTACTGACTGCACGACTGGCACCGTCATTAAACTGGGTGGTAATTTGAGCTAATGTTTGGCTTCGCTGGCTACGTACAATACGCCTGAGCCGTCTCTCACCACGCACTGTCAAGGCTAATTGTCCTTTGCAGTTTGCCCGATCGATAGTTTTTTTCCACCATCCATGTATTCTTGGTATACTCTTGACACTGTCGACCTTGAAAATCCTAGCTGTCTGACGATTTCGGAAATTGAATGGCCCATGCGTCGCGCACCTACGATTTGTCCGTGATCGAAGGCGTCTAAATCAGGCAGTTTACCCATACTGGCAATTCCAACAACTAATTCAGAACAACCACAGTACGCGCTATATATGCAGTAACCACAGCGCCCTCACTTGCGCATACATGTTTCGCAGCGCTACACAATTTGCATAGGCTTTGCTATCCCTAATTCAGTGGCACTTCAGTGTATATATATATATATATATATATATATATATATATATATATATATATATATATATATATATATATATATATATATATATAGGGTGTTTCATTTTTCCAAAGATGTGATTTTCATATGACTTTGTTTACGCCCCAGTGATGTAAAAGATGTCAAATTTCAAGAAGAACCTAAAGAGGAATTTGGCTGTTAGAAAAGGTACCTAGTGGTGAGATTTTAGGAGCTCGGTTCCCTTCAAAGGAACAAGTACTTTTAGTTTTTATTTAGCATCGCAAGGAAATGAAAGAAACACTCTCGGATACTGCTAAATCTACCAGCACTAAACAACAGGAAGTGTGGAGGAAAGCAAATATCCCTGTTAGAATATCCGTGCTGGTATACAGAAGCTGCACAAAATCTGGATAAAGAGAAATCTAAAGCAAATGTGAAACGGCAGATTTGGAAATCTCGTCGATGTTCCCGGCAAAATGGGACATGACAAGAAGATAAAGAATTTCTTAGGTCACAAAGAGAAGATCGTATGAGTTGGTAAATGACAAGGTTTTCGCCTCGAAAATAAGAACTAAATGTACACAAGATGAAACAGAGATTCATATAACATTACAAAGATATCGCTGAAATCAATAAGACAGTTATACTGGATGTCCATCACCATAAGCCCCCAGTGACGAAGAGGCAAGTTTTCGCCTCTAGCAACGAAACAATTACGTTCAAGTCGTAGATTAAAACCTCTTGATCAGACACTCACGTCTACTTTAGGTCGAGAATAGCTCTCTACTCGACAAGGAAGTACTTCACTTATAGCAACTCCAAAGAGCCTTGGCCACGATGTTTCAAAAATGTCCGCATCTCCAGTGTTCGGGCGATCAATAGAAGAAAAATGGCAAAGAAAATCGAAGAGTCACTCTTTGAAAATCCTCCTCATTTGGGATAATAAAATGTTGCCCTCAGTTGCCCATGGGAGTGTCAAAACTTTGGAAGATAGAGTTGCTGTTCTAGTGACTGGCAAAGATTTTGAGCATTTGCTTGCAGTACCTGTTGCCCTGAAAGGCACTGCTGAGCAGATGGATGAAGTAATTATTCGGGAAGTGGCTACATAACAATATCATCTGTAGTATATCTTTTGATAATACAGTATATCCAATACAGGACTGATCCAAGGGGCATGTGCCAGAATTGAAAGGGAATTCGGACGAACATTGTTGTGGTTGGGTTGCCGTCATCACACCCGTGAAAGGAGTGTTGACGGCAACGATTTGAGGAGTATTGTGGCATACCATCAAGTGGTCCTGACAAAGAAGAATTTTCGGAAGTTCCGAAGTCTGTGGGCTTCACTTGATAAGAAATCATATACGACAATGCTGGAGGACGAAAAACCAGTTCAAGGCTTTCTAGAAGAACAACGAGTGAAAATGGTTAACTACATCCAAAATGTCCTAAAAGACGGAAGTCATCCAAGAAATGAATACAAAGAGTTATTACAACTCTCACTCCTGTACCTAGGAGGTTGGTCTAAAAACGACTTCAGTTTCAGGATCCCAGAGGCTCTGCATCAAGAAAGCTGTATGCCTAAGGCAATATATGCACTTAAAATTGTCCCCCACTAAACAGTTGAATATTCCTCAACGAGAATTGAAAGGAATGAAACGGGTTGCATATTTTGTCAGCCTCATATATGTTCGCTTTTGTCACGAGGCAATTGCAATTGTAAGTTGATGGCAATTGTAAGTTGATGGGCTCCAAAGAATGATTTGGATATACTACAGCTTCTGAGCCCTTACCCAGATGCAGACGTAAAAAAGAGTGCTCTCACAGTTGCTAAGAGACACCTTTGATAACTGTCAGAAACAAACGTATTCGTCACGAAGCGAACAAAAGAAGGGATTGCATCGTTCAAAGTTGATTAATATAACACATGTTTTGCCTATCACACTACCTATTAATCTTGGGATCTAGTTTTAATATTATTTTAAGTTTGAGATTTCTAGTTTTCCCAATAAAAGTAATTAACATTGAAAAATAGTATTTTTTGCATACTTTTACAAAACTGATTAAAATGTGCGACCTCTAAATATTATCCAATCTTCTTGAAATTTGGCATTTATCTTTCTGCAGGAGGTGAGAAAGGCGGGAGAAGATGGAAGTGTCACCAGAGGGTAGTGCTGGTGGATTCATCGTCAAGAGACCCGCATTGGCAAACATTTTCTGTTTACAAAGAAAAAGTTAATTTAAAACTTTCAATATTGTGTGGAAGGATTTTCATACGTATTAGTTAAAACTCATAATTTTCGAGTGTGCGGAAAACGATTTCCAAACACGGTGTTCGAGAATATTTGGAAGGTTTTAATGAATAGTCTACACAAATATCCTGTATTCACTATTAGAGAAGCAATCGTGGAATGTTCTCATTGTTTCACTTTCTGTGCTAAACGTTCTTAACATTTCAATGAATAATAAGATAATATTTATGAAACAGGGCTGACATTTTTTTATTCAATGGCTTTTCAAGGGTACCCGATATTTAGATACCATTCCAAATAAAAAAATAAATTAAAAAAATGTCTTGGTCATAATGACATGAGCATAGCAACGATAATTTTCCACATTTTAAAATTGATTTCAATAACTAATTGGACTGTTCGTTCATAAAAATGGCTGTTTTTGCTTCTTTATGTGAATTGATTTCGGGACTGGCTCCAGTCAGTAACCTCAGACAATACGAGGATAAAATCCTCGGCTTTACAAGTTTCTTCATTTTCATGAGAAATAATTGAATCTGGATTATGCGCGGTTTCACTCAATAGTGGAATTGAGACGCGCTGCTCTTAAAATTTGACAGTTTCAGACGAGTGAAACTTTTGGATCGATACTGAAACGATAAAGAAAACGGTCATTGCATCCAAATTCACGCAGCGTCCTAACCCTCCCGTTGTATTAATCTTCATATTTCTGCCGTGACCGAAAAACGAATTACAGACAGGTAGGTCCGTTTAGCGCGTCGGTGCTCTATTCGACACTGGAGGGTCTTGCGTTTGTAGGGGGTGGAAGGAGGATGCTTCACCCTTGCGGTCTAAATGCAGACTATCTTCCGGCACGGATGCACCCTCGGAAGGCCTCAGTTGCTCTGCCGGGCCGCGTCTGGTGTGTCGGAATTCGCGTCCTAAGTATTTCGTTCGATTTGGATATCCTGACCAGGTCCCGATTTAGAAAATGCTTGACTATAGGCACAACTCGGGATGGGGACCCCCTAACACTGATGTGAGTGCAAAATTTCCAAAATTGACGCACAAAAAAATAATCATGAATCATTATGAAAGTACCATTTTACCAAGAATTGGCTATTTGAAGCGTAGAAGCCTAGAACATTATCAAATAACAAAAAGCAATACAACATATTAACTTCATCATTAAAGCACCAATACAATGCAACCAGAAAAAAGTTATTGATCCCTTATATACACTATAACATACATATGATGAATTATACATATAACTATACATATGATGAACCAATCAATCAATCAAATTTGAAAGGATAGGTAAAAAAAATTGTTATTAAAAAAGGTAAAATTAAAAAAAATAATTTGAATTGGGAATTTTTTCTTTTTTCCTTTTTAAAATTAAATTTTTTTTGGGGGGGCCCCTAGGCCTACAAGGCCTAATGGAAAATCAGGGCCTGATCCTGACTATCCAACCACGGTGTTACGTGTTCGATTAACTTACAATTCCGAGTACCGAGTGTCATTGGATGGATCAATTTCACCAGTCGTTAAAAATTTGTAACACAAATATACGCCCATTTCAAATGGCATCCACACTAAGTTGAAATGAACCATTCATTTTGCATGAGCAAATGAGGAGGGAGTTCTGCCTAAAAAGGACATTACAAATTCTTTTAACAAACGGCACGTACCCCTTGCAGTAAGAGGAATTCAGAGAGAGAGCAGCGCTTATAATATATACTGAAGTTTTCACACGATCACTGGATCCACTAAGCGGAATTCATTCACACACACACACACACAGATATATATATATATATATATATATATATATATATATATATATATATATATATATATATATATATGTGTGTGTGTGTGTGTGTGTGTGTATATAAAACCGGGTCTATTATGGTATTGGAGATTTGCATAGAGTGCTAAATTTCTTCTTTTTAAGTGTTGAACTAATCATCCTATAATAATAAATAATTAAAACAATTCTATGTAAATAAATTGCCATCTAATTTTCTCCATATCATTTTGAAAGTCATAAGATAACAATGATGGAAACACACAAATTTATCTCAAAAGCAAAGCCACTTTCTATCTTCATGCATAAAGTAAAATTTACAGCTAAAGTAAATTTATAGCTTTTAGTAGAATTCATGCTTAAAGTAAAGTTACGTAGAGAGTTATATTTCTGATTCTTTGATACAATTTCGTCTTCTAATGATAAATAACTACTCGTATAATCATTATATATTCAATTCAATTCATAATTAAATTGCTGTTGTCACCTTCTAATTTTATTCTTAACATAGTGAAAAATCAAGGGGAAACAATAATGAAAACGCATTAATTTATCTGAAACGTAAAATCACAGACTTTATCGTTCCAGTTCAAATTTATAGCTAAAGTAGATTTATAGCTTTTGATAAAATTAATGCTTAAAGTAGAGTTACATAGAAAGCTAAATTTCTACTTCATAAGGGATGAAATTATGTCTTGTAATAATAAATAATTATAGCAATCATATATTCGGTAAAATTAATTATTAAATTGCTGTCGTTACCTTCTAACTTTCTCCATATTACATTAAAAATCTTAAGGGAATAAAAATGGAAACACACAAATTTATCTGAAAAGCAAAATCATTGTTTTTATCTTCCCCTTAAAGTACAATTTATAGCTTTTTTCTCGTAAAATTCATGTTTAAATTAAAGTTATAAAGAAGATCTCACTGCTCCTTAAGTGCTAAAATTATCATCTTCTAATAATAAGAATCATTATATATTCAGTTCAATTTATTATTCAATTGCTGTGTTCACTATCAAATTATCTCCATATCATGTTAACTAATTTAAGGTAATAAAAACGAAAACACACAACATTGTCTCAAAAGCCAACTCACAGTGTATATCTTCACGCTTAAATTACATTTTTTTTTAAGAAAGAGATAAGACATTCCATTCCTTGTACAGTTTTTCAACTCTGCTTTTCACATACCCAAATAGATAAAGAAATCTAAAAGAAATCAAATTTGAGCCATACCCATAAAATTTACGGATAGTTACAGAAATTAAAATAAATTTCTGGAAATCAAATTTTAGTCATACCCATAACATTTAAGGATAGTTACAGAAATTAAAATAATTTTCTAGAAATGAAATTTTAGCCATACCCATAAAATTTACGGATAGTTACAGAAATTAAAATAATTTTCTAGAAATGAAATTTTAGCCATACCCATAACATTTACGGATAGTTACAGAAATTAAAATAATTTTCTAGAAATGAAATTTTAGCCATACCCATAACATTTAAGGATAGTTACAGAAATTAAAATAATTTTCTAGAAATGAAATTTTAGCCATACCCATAACATTTAAGGATAGTTACAGAAATTAAAATAATTTTCTAGAAATGAAATTTTAGCCATATCCATAACATTTACGGATAGTTACAGAAATTAAAATAATTTTCTAGAAATGAAATTTTAGCCATGCCCATAACATTTAAGGATAGTTACAGAAATTAAAATAATTTTCTGGAAATCAAATTTAAGCCATACCCATAAAATTTACGGATAATTACAGAAATTAAAATAATTTTCTAGAAATGAAATTTTAGCCATACGCACAAAATTTACGGATAGTTACAGAAATTAAAATAATTTTCTGGAAATCAAATTTAAGCCATACTCATAAAATTTACGAATAATTACAGAAATTAAAATAATTTTCTTGAAATGAAATTTTAACCATACCCATAACATTTAAGGATAGTTACAGAAATTAAAATAATTTTCTAGAAATGAAATTTTGGCCATACCCATAACATTTAAGGATAGTTACAGAAATTAAAATAATTTTCTGGAAATCAAATTTTAGCCATACCCATAAAATTTACGGATAGTTACAGAAATTAAAATAATTTTCTAGAAATGAAATTTTAGCCATACCCATAACATTTACGGATAGTTACAGAAATTAAAATATTTTCCTGGAAAACAAATAGAAGCTGGCATCTCAAAAAAAAATAATTAAAAAAAAAAAAAGCGCGAAGAGGGAAATGGGGAGCGCACTCACCTGTTGATGAAAACGAGCTGTCTCTCTCCTGCTGCAGTGATGTTATCCCTTCAAACGCGGACTATCGTCTGCGAGGAAGGACTGCTCCGAGAGCGTCACAGTGGGTCAGGAGAACACCAGCGCCGATCCGGTAGAGAGAGAAAATCGAAAAAAAAAAAATCGGACGGTGGAAAATTTTACTTTCCGAACGGCGAAATATATTTTTCCTCTCCGGACCGGTTTTGATGGGGGGAGATTTTTGTTTTGTTTTCGCGCGTTTGTTTGTTGATGGGATCGTTTAATGGATCGGGATGCAAGGTGGTCGTTTGGGAGTTCTTTTTTTAGAAACACTCCGAGGGGAGTGGCTACAAAATAGCAGGTTGAGAGTGATAGATTTGGCTTAGAAATCGGGAACGATGGAGTTAAAGAGTGGCGCATTTTTCTGCAAGGAATCGTGGGAGAATTTGGCGAGGAAGCTGAGAATGGAAGGAATCGTTAGATTTTTGTTTTTTATTATATAAATATATGGCACTATTTGGCATGTTTGTCACAGGAAAAGAAAATTAATACTTTAATATTTTATAACATTAAGTGAAGAAAGATAGAAATGTATCATTCGATTCAGCTGACATAAGTACTACATTACCAGTTTGATCAGTATCCAATTTCTAAAGGGTCTCATAATTACAGTAACCACCGCTTATAGTGATCAGTGGTTATAAGAATCAACCGTTTATAAGAATCAATATCGCAAAAACAAAAACAAATGCATTATTTCCATGTTAAAATTTTCGCTTTAAAGAATCAATCCACCGGTTATAAGAATCAGTTTACACTCTTCGCTTTCCTTTCATTTTTCTAAAAAAGCCACTTAAACCCTAAAAAGGCACGAAGTTCTTTCTTTTTTTTTTTTAAAGAAAAATTGATAAGATGGGATGGAATATAGTCTTAAAATTGATTCCTTTCTTTGTTAGATATAACATAATAGTTTCCCCTCAAACAATTTAGCACAACACTGTCCTATTAGCTTGACTCAGGGGCATCATTACCCGTCCGGGTCCGATTTCACTTTTGTGCACTGACAAACAAAAATAGGGGCCCTTTTTTTCCCACCTCTCACATTCTGGTTGCGGCTTCCTGGACCCTGAAACACATAAATCTTCGGCGAAGTGTCCACTATCACTTAGGCAAACGTGACATTAGTAGATTCAGCATGTTATCAAACCGTGAAACGTAAGCTAGAAGGTGAATCTTCGTCTGCGACTATTAGTATTGAAAGAGTATTGAAGCAGCCTCCTGAAAACTTCATTACGTCAAACTACCATAGGAAACTTTTTCTTGCTCCCTTCCTGTAGTTGAAATGTTAAAACTGTTAAGCTGGTATGTTGTAACAAATATTGGATTTTTTCTTCTCTTACTATGATCATGTGTGTCTACTTATTGGTCTAGAAATGAAGTTGTATTTTTAAAATTATAAAAAATAATTTTAATAAAAGATAATTAACGTAAATTAAAGAGTATTTTATGGTAAATTATCTAATATATGTATATGTAGGTGTGTATGCCTGTCCAAAAACCTAAATTTCGGCTATAAGAATCAACCGCTTATAAGAATCAAAAACAGTAATAACAAACGTGATTCTTATAAGCGGAAATCACTGTATATATATATAGTAACCACCGCTTATAGTGATCAGTGGTTATAAGAATCAATATCGCGAAAACAAAAACAAATGCATTATTTCCATGTTAAAATTTTCGCTTTAAAGAATCAATCCACCGGTTTTAAGAATCAGTTTACACTCTTCGCTTTCCTTTCATTTTTCAAAAA